>JAANYP010005697.1:0-18262 GCA_020465985.1 Centrapalus pauciflorus | reverse complement strand
GAAATTTACAGAAGAAACAAGTGTCTAAGTCTACTAATTCTCATGTTTCTTTTATGTCAGATATCATTGTGAATGGGTCAAGAAAACAAGTTTGGAGAAAGAAGAAAAGAGAACAGAAAAACAAGAATATAAAACAAGAGTGGCGCGTGAAGAACAATATTGTTACAGATAGAAATAGCAACATTGAAAACTCTGTCTGTAATAATAAATTTATTAATAATTCTTGTGTCAAATTCTCTAGAACAGACTTAATTGCTTTGAACTCTACTGCTTGTAAACCTTTAATTGTAAAATCTGATAAGCTCGTCTGGCAACCAAAGAAAAAGGACCCATGTTCTAAACAGAAAAAGGTTCCACAGAAAATCATTTCAAAAACAGTTCCACCACGAATTGTACAAAAGTGAATACCTAAACGAACTGTTCAAATGTGGGTACCTAAAACAATATCAAATGTTAAGCAAAAAGCCATATCTGTTGAAAAATCAAATAATACTTTGCATGATTTACCTAAAACAAATGTACCCAACTACAAGTGGGTACCTCATGTATTATTTCGTCTTATAGGTAAACCATGTTTGGTATCTTGACTCTGGATGTTCCAAGCATATGACCGGACAAAGAGACATACTCACGAACTTTGTAGAAAAGTTCTGTGGGACGGTCAGATTTGGAAATGATCAGTTTTGTCCGATCAGAGGATACGTGAGTCTCACATATGACAAAATTACCATTCAAAAGGTTTTTCATGTTGATGGTCTTAGACATAATTTGTTTAGTATTGGACAGTTGTGTGATAAAGGATTAGAAGTCAATTTTAAAGCCAATCGGTGCAGCATCAGATCCGGAGAAGGTAAGGAAATATTGGCAGGAAACAGGAAAACCAATTTGTACTCCATTGACTTAGCCTCGATTAATCTGAAGAAAGATGTCTGCTTACTGTCAAAAGCTACATCTAAAACAGCATGGCTATGGCATCGTCGCCTTTCACATTTGAACTTCAATGAATTAACCAACCTAGCGAAAGGAGGGTTAGTTAAAGGGTTGCCAACTCTCAAATTCCAAAAAGAGCAGTTGTGTGCCGCATGTGAAAAAGGAAAGATGACAAGAGCTTCACACAAATCCAAAACCGAACACTCATCCACGAGAGCACTGGAATTACTACATATGGATTTGTGTGGACCAATGAGAGTACAAAGCATTAATAAGAAACGATACGTATTGGTGATAGTTGATGACTATTCACGATACACATGGGTTTTCTTCCTGAGGTCCAAATCGGATGCAACCGAAATTATCATAGACTTCATCCGGAAAATACAAGTGAAGTTGCAACTCACAATTCAATCAATCCGCTCAGATAACGGAACAGAATCAAGAACAAATTGCTTGACTCATTTTTGAATTCTGTAGGAATTACACATCAGTTTTCAGCTGCTCGAACTCCACAACAAAACGGTGTCGTTGAAAGAAGAAATCGGACACTAGTGGAATCAGCTAGGACGATGCAGGCGTATTCAAATTTACCGTTATTCTTATGGGCAGAAGCAGTTGCAACATCTTGTTTCACACGATATCGTTCAATCATAAATAAAAGATTCGGAAAGACTCCTTATGAATTGATTAATAAACGAATACCTAATATTAAATTTTTCCATGTCTTTGGTTGCAGATGCTTTATTCTAAACGAAAAAGATAATCTTGGAAAGTTTAATCAAAAGGCAGATGAAGGAATATTCATCGGATATTCAAAGGAGTCAGTTGCCTTCCGTGTGTACAACAAGAGAACCAAGATAGTCAACGAGAGCGTGAACGTCAAATTTGATGAAGGAGTGGTAATGGCTTCCGAACACACCAGTTCAGGACCCGAACCTAACATGCAGACTTCATTGGAGTCATCTGCACAAAATGCTGAAAATTCTGAATTACATAAGTTGTTTGAGAATTTTTATGAAGACTATTTTGAGATGCCCAAAACTAATGTTCTAAATTTAGTGTCTGACAGGATTACTGAAGATCCCGTCGTAGTCTCTGATCTTTCTCATCAACAAGTTCAGAAGAAACTGGAGAAGCCTCAACAACAAATGTGCAATTGACAACTGAGATTGCACAACCCATTGAACCTCCAAATTCTTCTGAGACCCCCTTAACTTCTGAACATTCAGAAGCTCCTAACTCAGATATCCCACCTACTACATCTGAAGTAATCCCCCGACCAACATATGTAGATCGTAATCCCAATCAAGACCCAGTAGAACTGTTTCCACATACTTTTAAGTGGACAAGAAATCACCCAATAGAAAACATTATTGGTGATCCACCCGCTTCAGTCCAAACCAGAAGGGCCACCATAAATGAGTGTCTATTTTCAAATTTTCTAAGTAAAATAGAGCCCAAGAATGTAAAAGAAGCACTTCTGGACGCTGATTGGATTGTGGCGATGCAAGAAGAACTGAACCAGTTCGAACGGTTAAAGGTCTGGAGACTTTTTGAGCGCCCTAAAGATAAATCTATCATAGGCACGAAGTGGATCTTTAAAAACAAGAAGGACGAACATGGAGTAGTCATTCGGAATAAAGCTCGTCTCGTTGCCAAAGGATACATCCAACAAGAAGGGATTGACTACGATGAAACGTTTGCACCAGTTGCACGAATCGAAGCGATTAGAATGTGATAAGATGGACAGAAAAAGTACGTCTGGAGCAGTAGATTTCTTAGGTGACAAACCCGTATGCTGGTCATCCAAGAAACAACATTGCGTCTCATTGTCTACAGCTGAAGTAGAATACGTTGCTGTATCTTCTTGCTGTTCTCAGGTGTTGTGGATGAAGAGCCAACTACGCGATTATGGGTTTACACCAAAGAAAATACCCATCTACTGTGATTCTCAGAGCGCGATAGCTATTGCATCAAATCCGGTGCAACATTCAAAAACAAAACACATTGACATTCGGTACTATTTTATAAAGGATCATGTAGAAAATGGAAATATAGAAATATATTTTGTGCCTACTGAATATTAACTAGCTGATTTGTTTACCAAAGCGTTAGATGAAAAAAGGTTTAATTTTTTGGTATACAAATTAGGTATGTTGAATCGTTAAGATTTAATAATTCAGTAGTTTCAATTTATAATTTTAAATTTTCATTTTTTATTGATTTTAATCTGATGTTAAATTATTGAATCTTAAAAGGTTAATATTCTTTGGAATTTAACAAGATCTGGATTGTCATGTGCAGGGGGAGCAGAAAAATAAATTTATCAGATTTTTGAGTAAATCTGATAAAATTTATCTGTTATTTTGTAGGGGGAGCTCAGCTGAGAAATACAATACATGTTTGAGGGGGAGCAACATTCAGAAATTAAAGGGAGAGCAATTTTAAATTTTTTTTGTATTAATTTTTGTTTATGTCTATTTTCAATTTTTTGTTTTTTGTTTTTTGTTGTTTGTTGTTTGTTGTTTGTTTTTAAATTTTCTTGTTTTGAATATATTTTATTTTATTTGTTTTTATTTTGTTAAAATATTTTTTTGAAAAGACATTAAGTGGGTTTTATTTTTTTGAAGATGGGCCGGTTAAACATTGTGAATCATGGGTCGGTTCAATTTTTGTTTCTATAATTTTGAAAGTTCAAATTCAAATTCATTTTTTCGGATATTACACTATTCATCATCTTCCCTAAAACCTTACTTCACTCTAAAGAAACCGAAAATCCACTCATCTTTTTGAAAGATTCAAGAAAGCATTTTGATTATATTGTGAGTAATTTTTTTTTTGTTTTGTTTTGTTTCTTTCATTTTTATGTTCTTTATCTTTCAATATGAACATCTATCTGTGACTGTTTGTGTTTATGATTCAGTTTTTGGTGTATTTTGTGTTCATGGTATTCATACATCTGTGTTCATAAATCAGAAATTAATTCTGTGGTCTAGTTCGGTTTATTAATGTGAACATGAATCTGCAATTTCATGGTTCAAATCAAACCATATACACAGAAATTTGGATTTCTATTTCAACAACTTGCGTGTTCTTCATTTTACTGAAATTTGCATTTTTAACAACTTAAATGTTGTTTTAATCAAAGATCAGTAAAACAAAAATGTTTAAAATTAGTTTTCGTAAGGGATACAGGTTTTTAATCAATAAAAAGGTCCCTGAAATCAATTTTTGGAAAATTAGTGTGAAAACACTTAAAAAATAATTTTCAGAACAGTTTCTCGATTAAAAGGTTCTATCGAGAAAATCCAAGACTCATTCAAGTTGAGTACTATGATACTCGAGAAAGACAGAGTTATTCGAGTTGAGTCTAAGGCTAATCGAGAAACACAAATAGTCATTCGAGTTGAGTCTAACGCTAATCGAGAAACACAAAGAGGCATTCGAGTTGACTAATATGTATCATGCGAGTTGACTGAATAAATAACACTTGGAACATTTCAGATCTACAATCTCGGATAATACATTGCCCGAGAAACTTCTGGTTCATTCGAGGTGGACACATGCTATATTCGAGGAAATTCCTTAAACATTCGAGTTGGACTAATTGAACAATAGAGAACACTTGAGATTTAATCGAGAACACTTGAGATTTAATCGAGAACTCTTATGTTCTATTCGAGTTTCATACATATGTAATTCGAGTTAATTATAGTCTTATTCGAGTTGATTATAGTCTTATTCGAGTTGATACTTAGACTAAGTCGAGTTGGTTCAAGAGTGCTTCGAGTTCTTTCATATATCATTCGAGATAGTTGCAGTCTTATTCGAATTTAAATAAAATTTCTACTAAGTGTTGAATTTTTTCATGTTCTAAGAAAAATGGGACACTTTTTCAAGAAATTGTTATAAATTTGTGTTTTTCTAACATTGGTCTATGAATGATTGACTCTGGAATCCTGTCAATAATAGTTTATTATTGCTTGGAATCCCGATGCCTTAAACAGAAAATCACAAGTTTTTATAATTTCTGATAAAATGTTACAGTTTTTCTACTTTGAAGGATTTCATTTGTTTACCTGTCTTGTCTAACATGATTCTTACTTGTTTACAGGTTTCAAATGGCATCACCAGATCATTCTCAGAATTCCAATTCATCATCAAATCATACATTCGTATCTACACCCGTTCGTTCAACCTCTGTAGCTCGACCCTCACCTTCAACCATCATCCCCGATAACCAACTGGTCAAACCCAAACATTGCCTACATTTCAGAGATAATAACCATCGTTTGGATACCAAGGTTTTCAAAGTTAGTCACCCAATAATCGTAGATATTCTGAAAGGCCATCCTTTAGGTTATCTTCTTCAGTATAAACCTTCAATCCCACAGGTCTACCTACAACAATTTTGGCATTCGGTCAAATTTGTTCCTGCTGATGGAAACCACCGCTTCAAAGTAACCATAGACCAATTTAAATCCAAAATTACCCTTGCAAGAATTCGCCACAACTTGTTTCTTCCAAGAAGAATAGATACAGTTAATTTTCTTGAGTTGGCTGATTTCGAGGATTTTGTTTTTGATGAGGAGCTGGTTCATGACTTGATATGCTTGGGTTACTCAAAGCCACTACCAAAAAGCTCTAAATTTCATCGAAATGGATTAAATGGAGAATGGTACACCTTATTTGGGATCATCAATCGATGCATGACTTCTAAGCATACAGGAATAGACAGGTGCAACATTCACTGTCTACGGATCTTTCATGGAATTGCTTTCAATAAGCATTATGACTATGCTCAGTGCATCTGGGAAGACTTAAAAGAGATTGTACTAGCCAAAATAACCAAAAGATCAAGGAAGTTTGTTCCGCTCCAAAGATTCATTCAAATCCTAATCCGAGGAATTCTAAGAGCCAATGAGAATATACCAAAGCGAGCAAACTCACAACGATGTCCCGACTATGTAATTATGAGTTTACACGAAGTGCCGGATTCTCCTAATGCGAATATCATGCCGATTCCGGAATCGTTGTTGAGGTATGCAGATCAAGAGAGTGAGCATGTAAATTTGTATAGGATAGATCATGCTCCAATAGAAACCCAAGAACCGGGTTCTCTTACCTACGGAGTGATAGGACGAGAGGAACCTCAGCACGGGGCTGAAGTTCAGGGTAGCCTACAAGTGAGTGAGGGAGCTGAAGTTGTAAGGGGTGGTGAGGAAGAGGCAAAGAAATCTGATTCTGAGAGAACTTTATCGGATATTCAAGAAGGAGAAGATGAAGGTGGTGATGATGATGATGATGGTGCTGATGGTGGTGATCATCATGAGGGCGGGATTGTGATGATGGATATAGTGAGTATTGCACAGGAGAGTGTGAGGGATGCCTTAAGCCTAGAAAGCCAGGGATTAACCACATCTGCTGTTAGCTCTCTTATGAGAGTTAGCATTGAAGAAGTCAGTATCCCACTGACAAGTGCACACCCAACCATCCACTCAGTCTCCTCTCAACAGGAGATTGTTTCATTTGAGCACCGGGATGAACCACATTTTCTATCCGAAAGTCATTTGAACTTGATGGATATTGAAATCAGTATACATCTGCCCGAGTGTACGACATCTATTCATTCACAGAGTATAGATCCTGTACAACTTAGGACACTTGAGTCGACTTCATCAGTTGAAGTAAGTGTGGCTGAACTTCGTGTTCCCACCGGAACATCCTCAGCTACAGAAGCATTTGTTGCTCCGTCGCTTGAAGAGGGTGGAAGTCCAGTCAGAGCGACTAAATTGCCATCTCTGAGTACTGGCCACACAGACGTACTTTTCACAAGTTCGGCTGTTGTGACAACTGGAAGTCTAAGTGACCCAGTGGTGACTCTATCCACATTTGTTAGTGAATCCTCATTGAATCAAGCTTTGAATGCAGCTATTGCCCGATTGAATACACATGTATCTGCTCAGTTATCTGATGTGACGGCACAGATGTCAAACATTCATAAATTTCTGAAAGGAAAATCAGTGGCCGAAGAATCAATCAAGCAGACTGAATCTAATCAGGTACTGGAGGAGTTGAAGGAAGAGGTGAAAGAGTTTGTTTTTGAACAATTTGATGAAATGAGGGAGCGAATGATAAGTTTGGAAAGCACGGTGATAACTGCTTTGGGAAATTTATCGGAGAGAGTTGCGGCTGTTGAAGAAACGTGTAAGGCACAAGCTTCCTCTTTTAAAAGAAAGCATGATGAGGACTCCGATGATGCTCCTCATGAGGGGGAGAAGAGGAGAAAGCTTGCTGAGCCTACATCTGGGGTTTTAATGATAACATACCCTGAGAAGGAAGGAGAAGTAAAAGAGAAAGAAGCAAGGAGCACAAAAGAATCGGCTGCTGAACAAAGTGAGCTAGGATTGATTCTTTATGAAGATGTTCCAGTTCCTTTGAACATTCAGTCTTATATTTACAATTTTGAAGAGTACAATGATTCTGAAGATGATGTTCAAGTTAAGGAACATGAATTAAGGATTCAAGGCGTAGAAGAAGAGAGAGAGGAATATATTGAAGTTTTTGAGGATGATGATGTAATCACATTAACTGATGTTGATTTCCGAGGAGAAAGGATTGAAGAAGAAGAAGGGTTAGTTCAGGAGATATTGAAAGTGACTATATCGACACCAACAGTTGAAAAGCCTGAGGTTGTAATTCAAGTTAAGGAAGAAGCTGAAGAGTTTCCTATAGAAAATGTTGTTAGTCAAGAAAGAGTTCAGTTAAATGAGGTTGAGGTGATGGAAAAATTCTTTAATGAATATGTGCTGGCAGATGAGTCTCAAAAGCAACATAGGCTCAGGTTTGAAGCACAACAAGTAGTTCAAAGAGAATTTCAAGATATGCTTACTTTGCTGAATAAAGATGAGATTTGCAAGAACAAAGTAAAGAAATTTGAGCTTCCAGCTAAAAGATCAGTAGAGTTTATAAGGAAAAGGAACAAAATGCCGTATATTGAAGACATTCTGGAGAAACAAATATTTTGCAAGAGACAAGCACCATGTTCTTTCCTTAAGTTGTTTAGGGTTTTGGAGCCGAACATGCCAAATCTAGTCAGCTATGCTACTTTTCTGAGGAACAAGACACAAGAAGTTGATAAAGTGAAGAGTGAGTTCAGAATAGTTGATCTTGTTAAAATTGAAAAAAACATATTCGTTAAGATTTTCTATCCGACATTCACTGTTGCTAGAGCTGATGGAAATACCTATACGTTCACTGAAGCTGATATGTTCAATATGCACTTAGTCGACATTGAAGATTTATTTGATGAATTGTGCAGAAATAAGAGAAATGAACACTGCAGATTTGCCTTGAAGACAATTTTTCACTTCATGTCAGTGCAAGATCTGCAGATAGGTGTTGAACGAGGAATGAGGAAGATAAACATGACTGCTCCACATAGAGATATCAAATTTGCTGGAGAATTGAAAGAATTTCAAGTCGTTATGGTAAAGCATCTAGCTGTTATGTACAATGACAGAAACAAGAAGCTAAGGGCTATGAGGAGTGTCGAACTCCACAAATTTTCAGATGGTACACTAAACAAAGTGTTGAGTGGTTTAAAGGGAAAGCTTGCATCTGATAAGAAGAGAAAGACAAAGAGAGGAGCTTTATCTGTGAATGACCGAAGACTTAAGATAGAATTCATTTCAAAGATTGAATGGAGGCTCTCTGATCGGAAAAGCATAAGAAGGTTTGAACAAAAGCTTGGATTGGAAATTTAAAGACTTTGCACATTCCATCAAAGGGGGAGATTGTTAGAATACATTGTAATTGATGGAAGTCAAAGTGTAGGGTTTGTTTTGTAATTCATTGATAGTTGTGAAAAATATGTATATATATAGAAAGTTTGACTTTCAATGTAACAGTTCTGACATTTCACTTTTTGGAGATTTAGATTTCAGAAACGGTTACTGATATTGATCATCGTCTCATCATTCTTGTAATCGATATTTTGGGAATACAATCATTCGGTTAGTTTTGATTACTGTTATTGTTCTTGTTCTTGAATTGTTAATTGATTGATATGAAACTGTAAATCACACCGCTTCACTCCAAAGTCTTCCTGATAATGAGCTGATAGATAAATTCTTTCATGACTTTGTTTTGGCTGAAGAATCCGAGAAACAGAATGATCTTAGGATAGCCATTCCAGATATCATGGAGAGATTGATCAATTTTTAAACCTGCTCAATCAAGAGGAGCTTAATAAGAAGTTGTCAAAGAATAAACAGCTCAGACTAAATGCTCTACAAAATTATGATTTCATCAAGTAGAGAAACCGACTTCCTTTCTTGGAAGACATATTATAACGGAAAATCTTTTGCAAGAAACAAGCTCCCCTCTCGTTTTTAAAGCTGTTCAGAGTTATAGAACCCAACATGCACCATATAGTCAATTATGCCAATTTTCTGAGAAATCAAGGTCAACCAATCAAGGATATAAGAGTGTTTCAGAGCATAGTTGAACTAATGAAGATTGAAAAGGCTAAATTTGTCAACATCCTATATCTTAAATTCACCATGCTCCATGTTTATAATAAAATTTACAAGTTCAACGTGGCAGATTTATTCTTAGTCTATATTGAATATATTGTAGATCTGTTTGATGAACTATGTAGAAATAAAAGAGAAGAAAATTGTCGGTTCGCTCTCAAAGCAATCTTCCACCTCATGCACACTAAACTGGTGTTGATGTTCATTAAGATCTTCAAATTGGAGTGGAAAGAGGAATGCGAAGGATAAATATGATTGTGTCTGTTCGACATCTTAAGGACATTGAAAAGTTCAAAGAGTATCATGTTGTGCTCAACGAGAATCCTTGTTTAATTTACAAGAACTAAGATCAAGTCAAGAAGGCCATGAGAATATCTGAGCTCAACAAATATTCAGCTAGAACCCTCAAAATGGTAATGACATCATTAAGAAGTGTTTTAGATGATGAGACTTTAAGGAGATCCTAAGGTCGCGGTGTGCCTCAGAGGGAGCGAACAATAATGGTCGAATTTATTTCCGAAATTGATTTTCGTTTGAGAAGACGGGGTTACATCCGAAGGTTTGAGAAGAAACTGGGCTACAGAGAATGATCTTGCTTTACCTTCATAAAAGGGGGAGAATGTTTGGTATTTGTAATTTTATTTATGAATGTAAACATGGGGGGGGGGGGGTGGGGGGGGGGGCTTATTGTAATTTCTTTATTATTGTAAATAATAGAATAGGTTATTGTATATTTGTAAGGCGGTTGTCAATTACACAGTACTGAGAATAGTGTCTAGATTTCTGTGGAAAAAGAAAAATACGATTTGTCAGAGCTTAAATACTGCAGCCGCCATTTTCATGTAAACATTCCCTATTCTCTATGAAATCAGTCGGTTATCTTTAAAAAAATTGTGTTCCTATCGTATTGATCATTATTGGAATTAGATTTTGATATTAAAAAAGTCTACTCAAGTCTCTGATGTAACTATTATGTGTGTGTGAGTTTCAAAAGATCCGAGACTCACATGAAGTGTACGTCTACGATGTCACTAAGAAATAAGTAGCAACAAAAGCAAAGACAGAATGTGTCATGAGTGTGTAGCGTGAATGTTGTCAAGAGCAAACAAACAATAGCATTTAAAACTAAGGTGTGTGTGCTTTTGACTGGAAAATAGATTAAATATTAACAACAACAATAATTCTATTGAAAACAGAAAGATAAAAAGCAGCCCACAACAACAAAATAAAATCAAGACTTCTGTGAGTTTGTGTGCCGGAAAACAAAATAAAAATCAGCAAAATAGTAGCCCTTATATATATATATATATATATATATATATATATATATATATATATATATATATATATATATATATATATATATATATATATATATATATATGTATGGGTGGGTTCAATGGAGAACCTCTATGCATTGAAGAACCCTGGAGAACCACAATGCATCGCTTGAATATCATAATGCATCACCTGGAAGTCGATGCATCAGATGGGAATGTGATGGATCACGTGGACATAATGATTCATCACGCGGGAATTGTGAATTTGTGATGCGTTTGTGGTGGTGCATGGAGGTTCTTTAATGTTCTTCGATGCATTGAGGTTCTCCATTGAACCCCCATATATATATATATATATATATATATATATATATATATATATATGTATATATATATATATATATATATATATATATATATATATATATATATATATATATATATATATATATATATATATATATATAGCAGTTAGTGTGTGTTTGTGACAGCCAAAACGGAAAGAAAATGATCAGCAATACAAACATACATGTATAGAGCCTAAGTGTTGGTGTTTGTATGTGTAGGCGATAGAAGCAAAATCCTCCATTATTTAAATATAAATCAAGTGTTGTGTGCAACGTGTTTATGCGATGATGTAGAAACACACACACACACACACACATAAGTACTTGTGTGTGTTGTGCGATGTGTGTGCAGAAACAAAAGAATACATTTATGTGTGTGTGACATCCAGTAGCCCCTGTCCATACAACGATGAAGGCTCTACCAGAGCCAGACTGGGTGAACGTAATGAATGACGAATTATATCAATTTGAATGTTTGAAGGTACGGAGGTTAGTCCCGTGACCAAAGGAAAGATCCATCATCGGCACCAAATGGATTTTCAAGAACAAAAGGGATGTGCATGGAGTCGTCATCCGAAACAAGGCACAGTTAGTCGTATACCAAATGTATGTAAAGACTAATTTTCTCAATGGAATCCTAAAAGAGTTGGTGTACGAGAAACAACCTGAGGGATTTGTCAATGAGTCTAGATCTTCATATGTCTATGCTATTGATAAAGCGCTATACGATTTAAAATGTTTGAATATATACTTGTTGATTTAAAAGATGCTGTTGAGAAGCATAATGTTTTGTTGTCTGAAATCTTCAAGCTGAAAACTGATCTTGAAATAAAAACTAGTAAACTGGACAGTTTCCATAAGTTGGAAACTGAACTTGATGAATTAAAACACATCAATTCTCTTTTACTAGAAGAAAAGAGAGAAACAGACATAAAACATGCAAAGCTTCAAAAGATTGTTGACTCTTGGTGCCAATCTGCACAAAAAGTCAGCCATTGCATCAGTCAACAGATTCCTGCACAAATCCAAGCCTATCTTGGAGGGGATCTTGACAAAGCAGCTTCTATTGTTGAGATAAATAATCTGAAACATGATTTATCCACTCTTGGTGAGCTTCCCAGCACTTTCATCCAGAAAGTGAATGGTAAGCTAGTCTCAACAAACAGGTTTCTCAGGCCTCAAAATACTGACAGCTTGTGTGAAAAAGCTCCAAAAGCTGATGATGGAATGTGTTCTCCATCAAATCAGTCTGCTAAGTGCTCAGCTGGTTCACACAGGCAAAAGAAAGGAAAACAAGCTCAAGCTGCAGCTATGGACTCTAAACCTGTTGACAAAACAAGCTCTGGGTCTAAAGCTGATGGTAAGAGACCTGTTAATCCTTTTGATGCTGATCATTTTGAGAAAAAGTTTTCAAAAGGTAAGCAGCCTGCTTTCAACAGGGGTAAGTCTCATGTTGAACGTAACTCTGCTGTGATTTCAAATAAGTTTTTAAATCACAGTGGAAAATTGTGTTAGTGCATCCTGTGTGACGATAGTAATCTAAGTGTAGATGATATTTTGTAATAGTCAAATTGTTCGTAATTGCATATTAATACATGTTTGATACATGTTTGTTATATGTTTGATATTGATTGTATATATGTTTGAACTTGGTTGTAATTAATGTTTTACAATAAGTTCAAACATAAGTTCAAAGGTAAGTTCAAAGATAAGTTCAAAAGTAAGTTCAAACATAAGTTCTAGATTAAGTTCAAGAGCCTGATTCGAACTTATGGTGGACAAGTTCGTGGGCTTGGGCCTTCTCGAACTTGTCCAAGGCAAGTTCGAATCTGATGCCTATAATAAGGTTTAATCAGTTTTGATTAAAAACTTTTGCAGAATAAAGCATAAGGGCGATTACGAACTTACAGAGACATTTAGGTGTGTTCTTGGAGAGAATCACGTGTAGGGGCGTTCGAGCTTACATCTATCATCGTGTGTGTCTCCGTGTTTCGTGTGCGTGATCATACCGTCAAACCGCTAACGAGGATTTCTCACTCGTTGGACGGTGTCGCGTCAAGAAAAGATCCGTAGGTAGGTGACCTTACAAGTGGTCTCAGAGCCAAAAGGGTGTTCATCGTGTTCTTTGTGTTCATATTCAACATTCTTGGTTTCTTTGCGTTTTGGACGAAAAAAATCACATCTCTTCTTAGTTTTTCGAGTTATACAAGCAAGATAACGGAGAAAAGTTCACATTAGTTCATTATTTTAGTCGAAATCATGGTTTTTAACCCTAAAAACTTTGGTTTAAACTGAAAACTTGAAAAAATCGAACTTTTGGCCGTTTCTCGAACTTGCGGCGCTCGAAAATAGGAGGTATTAGGGTTTATTCGAATTTGTCAGAAAATTTGAAATTGTTAGAAAATACGCTCCTCTCGAACTTGATCTAGGGTTTCATTCGAATTTGGTTGAGATTCGAACTTGCTAGCATTCGAATTTGTCAGATCTCGAATTTGTCAGAAATCTTGAACTTGTCAGCCTTCGAAATGGTTGATTTCGAACTTAACCAATTTCGAATTTAATTTCAAACGAATTTAATCTTAAACTAATTCAAACTTACCTAAGTTAGAAAGGGTCTATCTTAAATTAATTTTAAATTAAATTACCTAAGTTCGAATACAAAAAGTTTATAAAGGATGACCAGTTCGCAAAACTTTATCGAAATGGACCATGAGGTTGGCAAGGCAAATTCTACGCCAAAACTGATGATGTTGGAAGACTACTACTGGTGGAAGGATAGGTTTGCTGATTATGCGCATTTCAACGACATGCGAATGTGGATCTATATCGATGAGAGATACATTCCACCTACTCAAGAGCTTGAGGGCCGTCAGAGAGTCTTGACATATCAGAAAATGAAGGATGATGACAAGAAACTGTATGAGGCCGAGAACAGAGCATTTTCAGTCATTCGTATGGCACTACCTCAGGAGATTCTACACACCTTACGGAATCATCGTGCTTCTAAAGAGCTCTGGGATGCTCTCGAGAAGAGGTGTGAGGGACATCCGAGGGTTCGTAAAGGTAGGTACGAGATGCTAAAACACCAGTTCGCAATTTTCAAGGCATTGAAAACTGAAAAGCTGGATGAGACAATTACAAGTTTCTATCATTTACTAACTGAGCTGGATAATCACGATGTCGAGTATCGTGAAATTGAGAAGATAGAGAAACTTCTTGATGCTTTACCTGCGAAGTGAGAAATGTACACAGCGCTTGTAAAGCATGATGAAGAAAAATTAGAAACGCTTACTCTCGAAGGAGTTATTGGTACGCTAAGGGCTTACAACTTTCAGATACTTAAGAAGGAGAGGGAATATGATCAAGTCCATGATCCAGAGATGTATTTTGGAAAGACAAAACCCTCTATCGCTAGTGAACTGAAAACAACTACAACTTTTTTCTCGGGTGAAGCGTCTATCCCAGTGGAAATAGAAGAAACAAGAAGTCGGGAATTCTTAGGGTATTCTAAACCGGAAGATAAACCGACTGACACAGCATCTACTTTTCAACAGTACACAAAGATGCCTATGAGTGCACAACCAGCCGAGACTCATCAGAATCTTTTGGCTTCGTTTGTTGCAGCATACGGAAATTTTGTACAAGGAAAAATTAACAAACCTGCATTATGGGAAGAGGACTACGATCAGGTGGATCCTGACGACTTGGAGGAAATGGATCTTCAATGGCAACTGGCCATGGTGACTCAGCGGGTCAAAAGGTTCATGAAACGAACAGGTAGAAATCTGAATGTAGGAAACAGTAAAATTGGGTTCGACAAATCCAAGGTTAAGTGTTATAACTGCCAAGGATTAGGTCATTTTGCACGAGAATGTCACGAACCAAAGTTGAATAATATCAGAATCAATCTCAGGGAAGATATTAGTCTGGTAGTTCGAGTAATCAAGCGAACATCGTTGGTCTGTTAACAAACCTATCATCAGACAGACAGCTGATGGGACTTACGATTGGAATTCTCATCCTGAGTCGAACGCTAGAGCCTTCATGGCTGAAGTGACAGAGACTGGGGATGACGGAGCAGCGGAAGTGACAGAGGACAACGAACAAAATGATACAAGTCCTGTGTCGGTGGAGAAGTCAGACAATTAGACCAGTCTGGAGTTTGCCGCACAGATGGCTAACGTGGAATCGGATCCCAAAAAGGTAATTCTTGACTTTCCTACAATCCGTGACTTATGTGTTTTATGTACTATTTCCAATGATAGATTGAAATTAGTTCTAAAAACACATAACAATCTCACTGCTCAAATACAATCCTTAAAATCAGATAATGCTAGTCTCCTAGATATTAAAGAATATCTTAGGAATACTAAAAGCAGATGCTCAAGATGTTATAGTTCCAAAAGAAAAATTAAGTGAACAATGTGTCAAGATAGAACTTATGTATGAGCATGTTGAGGCTTTAACCAAAGAACGCACGATTAAGGAGGTAGAGCTAGCTGAATCAAGAGTTAAAGTTGCAGAGGTAAATAGTAAGTTAGAAAAGTTTAGGAACTCCTCACTAAATCTAGGGAAAATCTTTAATGCTCAACGTCAGTCTAAGAAACCAGTAGGTTTAGGTTATCAAGAGAGTCTTCCACCTTTCAACGACAACTATGTGCCTCAGCCTCAAAATAAAACTGATAAACCAGTCGAGTCAGAGGTAGCAGCTGACACAGCATCTGAATCTGATAAGGATAAATCAACTAAGGTGACTAATAATAACGCTACGATTAAGAAAGTCATGTTTGTGCAGTCTTCTAGTGACAGAATTCTAGGAGAAGCTAAACCTAAAGTTAATAATCAGAAAGAGGAAGTAGTCACGGTAGTTGAAAATAAAGAAACTGAGTGAAACACCAAAGTCAAAGGGCACTCATAAGAAGTCTATTGATAAGATGTCTTACTTTAGATGTAATGAGAGGGGACATGTTGCGTCTAGCTGTCCATATAAGAAGGTAGAGTCTACACCCTCTAAACCAGAGTCTAGACCTATTGTTGGAAAGCCTTAACAACATAAACCAGCACCTAGTGTAGCTAGCACAAGTGGTTCTCAAAACAGAGAGAAAACTGTGAATGCCATACCAAAGACTGCTGTTAGACAAGTACCTGTGTCGTTTATAGACCAAATGAAGTTGGTAGGACTAGTTCAGCGAATAGAGTCCCTAATCAGTCTAGGTCAGGACCTCAACAAGCTTATAGGAGTACAACACCTAGAAGAGCTTACACTCCAGCTAGGTCTCACACTCCTCAAAGACATCAAACACCAGGTCGAGCCCAGGGATATCAATCTGAAATGCCGTATAATAAAAATTATTTGAGGGCTCAACAGCAAATGTCTACCCAAAAGCCAAGAGTGAAGTTAAATCACTCTGCACCACAATAGGTTCTCAATCAAAGACCTAAGTCACCTGAAAGGAGAGATGGCTATTTGAAGGAGTTCACATATGTGGATGAGAATGGTATTACCAAGTCAGTCATGGCTTGGGTTCCCCGTGATAACTAACTTCTTTTCTTTCATGTGCATGAGATAACTACAGGTCTAAACAACAAGTGGTTCGTCGACAGTGGTTGCACTAGGCACATGACTGGGGAAAGGAGTCTGCTCACAAACTTCAAGGGAGGGAACAAGGGTTTTGTATCATTCACTGGGAACAAAGGAGGTCATATCACCGGTACTGGAGTGGCCACTAATGGGACTATCAAAGTTGATCAAGTTTATCATGTTTATAAGCTTGATCATAATCTCAATAGTCTATCTCAAATCTGCAATAAGAAGAATTCAGTAATTTTTACGGATACTGAGGCGGTAGTGTTGATACCGGTACTTAAAGTACCTAAAGAGTGGATACTGATGAGAGCCCCAAGGAAGAATGATTTATACATGATGTACATGAATAAATCAGATTCATCGATGGGACCAATATGTCTTCTATCCAAAGCTTCAGAGACAGAATCCATCTTATGGCACAGACACATGGCACACTTGCACCTACGGAAAATGAACTAGATAACTAAACATGGTCTGGTGCAAGGTGTCCCACTGAAGAGTTTTCAGTTCGACGACAAGTGTGTACCGTGCAAGAAAGGCAAACAACACAAGAAGTCACACAAGTCAAAGACTCAGAACACGATAGCTTCCACTTTCGATTTGTTGCATATGGACCTATTCGGACCTATCAACAAAAGGAGTATAGGTGGTAGTTGGTATTGTTTAGTTATCACTGATGATTACTCACGTTTTTCATGGGTTTTCTTTTTAGGTACGAACGACGAAACAACTGGAAAGTTGATTGGTTTCTTAGACCAAGTCGAAAACTCCTATGGGACGAGGGTAAAACGTATCAGGAGTGATAATGGAACGGAATTTAAAAACACAATATTTGGTGTATGTAGTCTATCCAAAGGCATAGTGCATCAATTTAGTGCACCATATGAGCCACAACAAAATGGGGTGGCAGAACGGAAAAAGAGGACTTTGATTGAGGCAGCAAGAACCATGCTCTCGGATTCAAAGCTTCCTACCATGCTTTGGGGGGAGTCAGTGAATACCACATGTCATGTTTTAAACCGGGTTCCTACTGTAAAATCATTGAACAAAACCTGTTATGAAGTTTTTAATAAAACACCACCCAATTTAACTGGCTTCGAACCGTTTGGTGTACCGTGTACTTTATTAAAAACAAAACATCAGCCTAAGTTTGGTGAAAAGGCTGACGAAAGATATTTCCTAGGTTATGTGCCTAACTCACCAAACAAAAGAGTTTTTAACAAAACAAACGGACAGTAGAAATTGTGTTTAACATTGATCTTACAAGATATTCACATGAACCCCAAACAGGTCTGGAATGGATATTTGATTATGACTCATTGTTTGAATCATTTAACATTCCTTTGAATGGAAGGGCAAGTACAATTGAAAATGACTTATCGTCATTAAATCTGAATGACGACGGTCAAAGTTTTCCAAAGATGAGCATTCCATCAACTTCTGAGCCTACAACGATAGAAGATCGGTCTCCAGCAGAGAACGATTCTGAAATACCTACAAACGAGAAACAGACAAATACTTCTAACTCTGATGACAGTGGTCATGAGTAAGAGAGTACACAGTCTGAGGTCGTTCCCC
>JAANYP010005695.1:515757-532803 GCA_020465985.1 Centrapalus pauciflorus | reverse complement strand
GTAACCAAATCGAACATGCAATGACAGATTAATGTAGAGCTCAACGATATCTATCCAATGACGTATAAATCACGAGAATCCGGTGAACCGTTTTGGAGAAAAGTTAGAGAGAAGGTGAGATTGAAGAGAGAGAGAGAGAGAGTTCTAGCTTGCCAAACCAAGGAAATGAGGTGAAGGGCTCTATTTATAGAAAATAGAGAAAAATCAGATTTTCTAATGAATTTCTGGAATTGACCAACTTTTAATCTTAACAACCTAATTTGTATTTTCAGATGCAAATAATAGCAAGGAAGTTCTAGATTTGCTAAAATTATCTTTTAGACTAATTTTTTATTCATTTTAGTCCATTACGTCATTTTCAGTCTTTAATTTGTCAATTAGCTAAATTTAATTATTAACTTTATTTCAGCTAATTTGGGGAAAGATTTCATAATTAACTATAACTTAATATAATTAACTATTTTAAAATTCATGTTTTCGGTTAATTACTAATAATTGGACAAAATTGACTAATTATCCAAAGTTTGATGCTGTAATTTATATTTAATAAATTACGGGCTGTTACACAAACAACCTCACTAGTAGTAGCAGCCATAGCCCGATACTCGGCTTCAGTAGAAGAGCGAGAAACAGCGTCCTGCTTCTTACTCTTCCATGAAACAAGTGAATCTCCAAGAAAGACGGAAAAACCAGTAGTGGACTTACGATCATTCTGATCCCTAGCCCAATCAGCATCACTGTAAGCACGTAGATCAAAAGTAGATGACGATGGAAACACAAGCGTCTGAAACTGAGTGCCCCTTAGATATCTCAGAATGCGAAGGACCGCCCCCCAATGTGCAGTCGTAGGAGCAGTCACAAATTGACTGACAATGTGGACAGCATGAGCAATATCAGGTCTGGTGACCGTGAGATAAACTAAACTACCCACAATGGTACGATACAAAGTCGGATCATCAAGAGGAACACCATCAGTAGGAGAATAACGAGCATTAGTTTCCAAGGGAGTATCCACTGTCTTGTTGTCAGATAGGCGAGCACGTTCAAACAAATCTGAAATGTACTTAGACTGGGAAAGAAGATATCCTTTGTCAGAGTGAGCAACCTCTATTCCCAGAAAATAACGAAGCAATCTGTTAGTACACCCTGTGTGACGATAGCAGTCTAAGGGATCTAGCATTTTGGTTCAAGTAATATTGCAAAGTATTGGATATTTGATATATGTTTTTATATATGTTTGATAGTTATTGATTGTATGTTTGAACTTGATGTAATGTCTTAGAAGAAGTTCAAACATAAAATCCAAAGATTAATTCAAATATAAGTTATATCATATAATCAAATATAAGTTGAACATGGGAAATTCGAGTTTAGTGACAAACTCGAATTTAACAAGGTAGATTCGAATGCATCCTATAAGGCAGATTCGAGATGGTCAAGGGGACAAACTCGAATGGGCTTTGGGCCTGATTCGAGTTTGGCCCTTGACAAACTCGAATGAGCCTCTATAATTAGGGATTAACTCGAATCTTTAGCAGACTTTTGCAGAATTCGAGAGTGATTAAGCAAAAGGGCGATTTCGAGTTTATCAGCAATATTTGTGTTATTTCAGAGAGAATCATCTCGTAGGTGCGTTCGTCGTCGTCCGTACAGCGTTGTGATAGTCTCCGTTGTTCCGTGTGAGAGTTGTATCCGTCAAGCCGTTAACGAGGATTCCGCACTCGTTGACGGTGTCGCGTCTAGATAGATCTGTGTAGTGCAAGACCTTACAAGTGGTATCAGAGCCAAAGGGGTGTTCTTCGTGTTCATCCTAGGTTTCTTGACGCTTTTGGACGGTTAATCTCACAAGTCTTTGCATTTTTCGAGCCTATCAAATTGGAATCCGGGAAATACTTAGTTGTTTTTCACGTTTTTGGTCGAAATCAATATTTTTACTTGTAAAAGTATTGGTTTAATCTGAAAAACGTTAAAAACTTGAGGTATTAGCCGTTTCTCGAATTTGCGGCGCTCGAATCTGTTAGGTGTCATTAGGGTTTTGCTCATTTTCGAGTCTGACCAAATATATGCTCCTCTCGAGTTTGCTTAAGAGTGCTTTCGAGTTTAGAGTATTCGAGTTTGCTTCGAGTTTGGACTAGAGTCGAATAGGGGCTTCGAGTTTGACTGGGGTTCGATTTTGACTGTTATTCGACTTTATTTGGACCTTCGAGTTTGTCACATATTTCGAATTTAATTGAATTTACGAACTTAAATCGAATTTATTCCCAAATAGGTTTAAACTTGATTATATTCGAATTTACCTAAATTCGAAAGAATTAACTTAAATTAATTTCGAATTAAATTTATTAAGTTAAAATTCAATTACTTCTGAAACAATGACAAATCTTCAACGGTTTCTGGAAATGGATCATGAGGTCGGGAAAGCAAATACTCCGCCTAAGCTAATGAAACTCGAAGACTATTATTGGTGGAAAGATCGGTTTGCCGATTTTGTGCGTTTGAACGACATGCGTATGTGGATATGTATCGACGAGGGATACATTCCACGAACCGCTGAGATAGAAGGGTGACAGAAGGTTGTCACATATTCGAAAATGAAGGACGATGACAAAAAGTTGTTTGAAGCTGAGAACCGCGCATACGCTATCATACGAATGGCGTTACCTCAGGACATACTGCACACTTTCCGCAATCAAAAGACATCGAAGGAGCTTTGGGAGACGTTGGAAAAGAGATGTGAGGGTAATTCGAGGGTTCAGAGGAAGCGTATGGAGTTGCTGAAACAGCAATTTGCGATTTTCAAGGCTTTGAAGGATGAAAAGCTCGACGACACGATCACACGCTTTTATCATCTACTGACAGAGCTAGAGAGTCATGACATTGAGTACAGCGACACAGAAAAGAATAATAAGCTTCTTGATGCCTTACCAGCCAAATGGGCGATGTATGTGGCTATGATTAAGCTTGATGAGGATAAGTACTATACTCAATCTCTGGAGGATGTGGTGGGAACGCTGAGGGCGTATCACTTCGAGTTACTGAAGGCAGAAACAGATTACGAGCAAGTCCAAAATCCAGCAATGTATT
Source organism: Centrapalus pauciflorus (assembly GCA_020465985.1). NCBI lineage: Eukaryota > Viridiplantae > Streptophyta > Magnoliopsida > Asterales > Asteraceae > Centrapalus > Centrapalus pauciflorus. The sequence continues at coordinate 529,719 of JAANYP010005695.1, read as the reverse complement.
TTGAAAAATTGAAACCTTCAGTGGCAGCTGATATGAAGACAGCTACAACATTCTTCACCGGAGAAACGTCGTCACCAGCAGAGCCTGACGACGCACAGAGTCGAGCTTTCTTAGGGTTTGGTAGACCGGAAGAAGAGCAACATCAGGCAACACCGGCCGAAGAACATTTGAATTTGTTGGCTTCATTTGTGGCCGCATATGGAAACTGCGTTCAGGGTAAAATAAACGAGCCTGCTCTCTGGGATGAAGATTATGATCAGGTAGACCCTGATGACCTTGAGGAAATGGATCTCAAATGGCAACTGGCCATGGTAACCCAACGGGTTAAGCGATTCATCAAACGCACGGAAAGAAATTTGAGTATGACTAACAAAGGGATTGGCTTTGATAAGTCCAAGGTCAAGTGCTACAACTGTAAAGGCTTAGGACACTTTGCTAGAGAGTGTCAAAGACCGAAGGTAGAAAATTACCAAAGGCAGAATCAATCTCATGGACAGTATCAGAACCAATCTCAACAGAGATATCTTCCGAGCACATCATCCAGTCAAGCGGACATAGCTGGTCTGTTATCTAACGTCACATCAGACACACAGCTGGACGGTACTTACGATTGGAGCTCACATCCAGAATCTAACGCTAGAGACTTTATGGCTGAAGTAACCGAGAGTGGATGTGAAGGAGAAGAGCAGAGCACTAGGGACAACAGTCAACAAGAAAGCAGTCCGATGTGGGTGGAGAAGTCGAATGATCAGACGCTTCTGGAGTTTGCCGCTCAAATGGCCAACGTTGAATCAGATCATATAAAGGTAAGTCTGACTTTCTCTCTTTTCCAGGAATTATGTGTTTTATTTTCTACTTCTAACGATAGGTTAAACTTAGCACTAGAATCACATAAAAATATATCTGCTCAAAATGAATCACTAAAATCAGATAATGCTAGCCTGATTGATATTAAGAAAGATCTTAGGATAAGCTTAAAGCTGATGCACAAGATGTCGTAGTTCTAAAAGACAAGCAAAGTGAGCAGTGTGTTAGATTAGAACTGATGTATGATGTAGAGGCTTTGACCAAAGATCTTAGGATCAAAGAAGTAGAGCTAGCTAAAACTAAGGTGAAGGTAGCTGAGGCCAATAGTAAACTAGAAAAGTTTAGGAACAGAAGTCTTAACCTAGGGAAAGTTTTAGACGCTCAACGACAATCTAAAAAGCCTGTAGGTCTAGGATTTCATGAGATTCCTCCACCTTTTAATGACAACTATGTGCCTCAACCTCAGGAGAAAACTGAGAAATCAGTAGACTTAGAGGAAATGCCTGAACCAGTGTCTGAACCTGTAAAGGACAATACACCTAAGGTGACTGACTCAAATGTCAAGATTAAGAAAGTCAAATTTGTGTCTTCCTCTAGTGAAACACCTGCAGGAAAACATAAAATTGATTTTAATGCTCAGGATGATGAACCAGTTACTATAGATGCACCAAAAGAACCAGACACTAGTGAGACACCTAAGTCTAAGGGCACACACAAGAAGTCCATTGACAAGATGTCTTGCTTTAGATGTCATGAAAAGGGGCATGTTGCTTCTAACTGTCCGCTTAGGATAGTTGACATTACACCTAAGACAGGGAAGCCATCACAAACTAAGCCTGCAACATCTGTGGCGAGCACTAGTAGTTCTCAGAGTACCGAGAAAACTGTGCCGGCTACACCAAAACAGGCTGTGAAACAAATACCAGTGAAAGGTGGACCAAAAGAAGTGATTAGGACTAATTCACCGAATCGAGTCGTTAATCAATCTAGGTCTGGACCACAACAACAATATAGGAGCACAACACCTAGCAGAGCATACACTCCGGTTAGGTCGCACACTCCTATTAGATATCACACACCGGGTAGAGCTCAGGGATATCAGTCTGAAATGTATTATAATCGTAATTATTCAAGAGCTCCACAACAAATGCCTAGTCAAAGGCAAAGAGTGAACTTGAATCACTCGGCACCACACCAAACTCCGGTTCAAAGACCCAAGTCCCCTGAAAGGAGCGATGGGTATTTGAAAGAGTTTAAGTATGTGGACGAGAATGGTATAACCAAGTCAGTTATGGCTTGGGTTCCCCGTGATAACTAACCTATTTTCTTTCATGTGCAGGAGATAACCACAGGTCTAAACAACAAATGGTTCGTCGACAGTGGGTGCTCCAGGCACATGACAGGGGAAAGAAGTCTCCTTACAGACTTCAAGGGTGGGAATCGGGGATTTGTATCATTCGCGGAAAACAAGGGAGGAAACATCACGGGTACTGGAGTGGTCACTAATGGGACGATCAAGTTGGATCAAGCTTATCACGTTGATAAACTGGTTCACAATCTCACTAGTGTATCTCAAATCTGTGACAAGAAGAATTCAGTGGTGTTCACTGACACTGAAGCGTTAGTGCTAAAACCGGGGTTCAAGATTCCAGAAGAGTGGATATTGATGCGGGCTCGAAGGAAGAACGACTTGTATATGCTCGACATGAACAAGCCTGAATCTTCAATGGGTCCAATCTGTTCGTTATCTAAAGCTTCGGAGACTGAGTCTGTTTTGTGGCACAGACGCATGGCACACTTGCACTTGAGAAAGATGAATTATATTACGAAAAATGGGTTGCTGCAAGGTGTGCCTATGAAGAGTTATCAGTTCGAGGATAAGTGTCTACCATGCAAGAAGGGCAAACAACATAAGAAGGCACACAAGTCCAAGACTCAGAACTCCAAACCTCTACATTCGATTTGTTGCATATGGATCTCTTCGGACCAATCAACAAAAGGAGTATAGGAGGTAGTTGGTATTGCTTAGTTATCACTAACGATTACTCATGATTTTCTTGGGTTTTCTTTTTAGGTACAAAGGACGAGACGACTTCCAAGCTCATCGAGTTCTTAGACCAAGTGGAGAATTCCTATGGAACAAGGGTTAAAAGGCTTCGTAGTGATAATGGAACTGAATTTAAAAACATTGTAATTGGTTTATATTGCCTATCAAAGGGCATAGTGCATCAATTTAGTGCACCCTATGAGCCACAACAAAATGGGCTGGCCGAACGAAAGAACAGGTGATTGATTGAGGCAGCTAGGACTATGCTTTCGGATTCAAAGCTTCATACCATGTTTTGGGGGGAGGCAGTGAATACCGCATGTCATATTTTAAACCGGGTCCTAACTGTCAAATCTTTGAACAAAACCTGTTATGAAATTTTTAATAAACGGCCACCTAATTTAACTGGCTTCGAACCGTTTGGGGTACCATGTACTTTATTGCGAACAAAACATCAACCTAAGTTTGGTGAAAAGGCACACGAAGGATACTTCCTAGGTTATGTGTCGAACTCACCAAACAAACGGGTTTTTAACAAAACAAATGGTACAGTAGAGATTGTGTATAACATTGAAGTCACAAGTTATACACATGAACCCCAAACAGGTCCGGAATGGATATTTGACTATGATAAATTGTTTGAGTCATTTAACATTCCTTTGGATGAAAATGTAGGTACCATCGAAAAGGACATGGCGACGTTGAATCTAAATGACGAAGGTCATACCTTTCCGAGGACTACATTTCAGTCCACATCCGAGCCTACTGCAACTGAAGATGGATCTCCAGAAGTCACTGATCCAGAAGCACCTTCAACTGAGAATCAAACTCAGACAACAAATTCCAACTCTGAGGAAACTGTCCACGAGGAGGAAAATGTGGAATCTGAGATTGTTCCCCCATTAGGTGAAATAGGATCTAACTTAGGAGATAATCTAAGAGTTGACGAGATAGAGACATCTAGGATCAACAAGAACCACCCTATAGAAAGCATCATAGGAAATCCTAATGAGGGTGTGAGGACTAGGAGTAGTTTAAATAACACTGTGTTGTTGTCGATGATAAATGACTCCGAGGCCTATCATACCTGTCTCTATTCTTGTTTTATCTCGCAAGTAGAGCAGAAAAATGTGCAAATGGCACTAAAGGATAACTCCTGGGTTGAAGCGATGCAGGAAGAACTCTCTCAGTTTAGGAAACTAGAAGTATGGGAGTTAGTTCCATTACCTCGAGGGGGAATAGCAATAGGAACCAAATGGGTTTTTAAGTGCAAAAGAGACGATCGAGGTATAGTCACTCGCAACAAGGCTAGGTTAGTTGTAAAAGGTTTCAACCAAGAGGAGGGAATCGATTACAATGAGGTGTTTGCACCAGTAGCAAGGTTGGAATCAATTCGTTTGTTTCTGGCTTTTGCTTCCTTCAAGGGCTTTAAGGTATATCAACTAGATGTTAAGAGTGCTTTCCTCTATGGGAAAGTGAAGGAGCTGGTGTATGTGGAACAGCCGCCCGGATTTACAGATCCAAAATATCCATATAGAGTATATCGGTTAGATAAGGCTCTGTATGGATTGCATCAAGCACCAAGGGCATGGTACGAGACTCTGTCCAACCATCTGTTAGAAAATCGGTTTGAAAGAGGTAGGATAGATAGTACATTGTTTGTAAAGATAAAGGGAGAACACTTCATCTTGGTACAAGTGTACGTCGATGATATCATCTTTGGATCATCAGACGAGCAAATGTGCAAGGATTTTGAGAAGGTGATGAAGTCAGAATTCGAGATGAGTGCAATGGGTGAGTTGAATTTCTTTTTGGGGTTGCAAGTTGACCAGAAGAAGGAAGGGATGTTTATCCATCAGACGAAGTATGTCTATGACATATTAGAGCGCTTCGGGATGGAAGGGACGAAACTGACAGCTCACTTCAGCACACCGATTCAATTGAATCACAATCTCGGATCGGGTACTGAGAGTGATACCGATGTGGATCCGACGTTATATCGGGCCATGATTGGATCACTTATGTATTTAACTGTTTCAAGACCTGACATTATGTTTGCTGTGTGTATTTGTGCTAGGTTTCAAGCAAATCCGAAAGAGATGCACATGAAAGCTGTGAAGCGGATTCTACGATACCTCAAGTCGAAACCGAAGCTGGGACTTTGGTATCACGTGAAGGGAGATCTGGAATTGGAGGCATTCACGGATTCAGACAGCGGAGGATGCAGCTTGACGCGCAAGTCAACAAATGGAGGTTGTCAATTCCTTGGAGGGTGTAACTGTGAAATCCCGTATGTATTCAGCACCTTAATGATTTTCTCATCAAACACATGAAGAAAACAAGCTCAATAAATGTGTTTAATAAAGAAGAAGACAATATGAATGTTTGAATGCTTTGATGGAACAGTGGCGGCTGAAAGTAAATATTCAAATGGTCAACCGTGTATATTTCTCAAAAGTAACCCTAGGAGCCTTTTTATAGGCTCCTTTAATTAAGTTACAACACTTGGCAACAATGGCCCCTACACTTTTACATAGACATGAAATACATAGAAATAAATACAAGACAAATTACAATGAAAATAAATATTACAAAATAACTCCTAGGATCGAAATAATAAATCTAACAATCTCCCCCTTTTCGATCACTTAGGAGGTCCTGGAACGCGGGCATGATCTGTGGATTCACGAAGACCAAGTATGACGTCGAATCGTCTGGTTACTTGTCTTGTATGTAGCCGCTCGTTCAGGTAGTCTATGCCGCTGAGTGTATTCTGTATCTCCGTAGGTGAGCATCTCTGTTCAGGATCTGGTTAAGCATCATAATCTTGTACTTTCTTTGTGAGAGCAGCTCGAACCAGTCGAAGTGTACCATCGGAATAGCAAGGTAGATCCTCAAAGCGCATATACCTTTTGTAGCCCTTGTGGTTCACATAAATAACACCCGGATCTCCTTTAAGTATAACTCTGTAGGCCGGGTGGTGGGCTAGGAGAAAGCTGTCTTGTTCCGGTGCACGTAGTCCTACCTTAACCAAAGCACTTTCGATCGCCATCTGAAAATCTCTTAGGCACATTATTATCGATCGGCGATTCATGCTTCGTACTAGGGCTCCTAGTGCGGTCATGTGCGATAGACGTTTCTTGATGCGATGTTTCAGAGTATTGTGAAGGAATTCAACGTCATCCGCACGTATGAAGTCAAGATCATTCTCGAAGATGTCATCTCCCGTCCCATCTTCTCTTTCCACTTGGTAGGATGGATAGAAGACTCTGGCTCTTTTGCACATCGTGATTGTCTTGAGCTTTTTGATCTTTGACTTCGACACCTTAGACCTTTGTTCCCGGAGCATCAATTGGTAGTATTCAGCCTGTTCAGCTTTGGAGACATTTGTAAGTTCCATGAGAAGGCGTCTGCTGAAGGCTCCAGGCTTCTTTCTGAAAACCATCTTGAACCTTTCTTCAAGATATGGATTTTGAAACTTTTCCGGGGGAAAGTTCTGCAGAAATTCTTTCAGGCCTTGAACGGGGGGTTCTTCGAGTTCAGATTTTTTGGCTTCAAGAAGCTTTATAATTGTCCCCCGCCGTTCTTGACGCATTTGGTCTTTTTCTTCCTGCGGCAGTGTGCGAACTTTTCCTTTGGTGTAGTGGTCTACTCAGAATAAATCGTCTTTTCTGTACACTCCAGGACCCTCCGGAGTCTCATCGAAGCAGTCAACCCTTTTTGTTGGGGAGGGACCTGAGCGTTGGGTTTGTTGGACTGGTGGAGGGCTTGGGGATCTTGGTGGGCTGACTGTAATGTGGGATTCTTTTAGTGATGGGGGAGCTTGGATGGATGAGAGTATGTCTTCCTGTTGGGCTCTGGGTGGTGAATTCAGGAAATCGAAGGAAGAGGATGAGGATTTTTTGGTTGGAGAGTCAGGTTCAGGCTTAGGAGTTAAAAGTGGTTGGTTGTCCTCGGTATCAGAATCTGAATCAGAAACTAATATGATTTCAACCTTCTCGTGTGGCTCCTCAAATTCTACCATGGCTGTCATTGGATCCAGTGGAGCTGGACCCTCGACCATCGGCTCGTCTTCTATTAGCATGTACTCCTGAGCCTCTTGTGACTTTTCCCCCGACCCCTGAAATTCAGACCCCTCGGCGGTCTCTGCTCCCCCTATACCCAGCATGGGCTCCTCAAATTGTACTTTTCTGCGCTTCTCCCCCTCATGACGATCAGGGTCGTCCTGGTCGTCATGTTTTCTTTTGGGGGCTTCGGCCTGAGTGCGGCACTGAAGATCTATAACCGCCGACTCAAGGCGATCCATCCTTGAGTTTAGCTGGTCTTGGACTTGAAGGATTAGGCGATTAAGTGCGTCCAGTTTGTCAGAGAGCTCCGCCATTTGAAGTTGGACTGAATGGGATCCTGGTGAGGGGCCGGCTTCGGAGGCGACACCCTTACCCTTTATAAGAGAAAGAAGGGCGGTATGTCGTTCCTCGGCTGCCTCCCTTTGGGCGTCCAGGTCAGCCCGGGTGATAACGCCGGCAGCACGTAAGGCTGCCGTTAACATCTCCAAGTTGATGGGGAGATGGCCGGAAGTGGACGGCGTAGATTGAGCCACTCCCGGTCTTCCTTCCGTCATCTCTGGCTCCACTACGGGATGCTCAGATCTGGAAGTTTCGGGAGCTGCCACGGAGGCAGCTCTTGGGGATGCCACAAAGGCATCGTGCACGGTGTCTATTTGTGGGGATGGAATCGTGGGCGAAGGAAGTTCGGTCACGTGGGGAGGAGTGTGACCTCTTTCAACACCGCCACTCTCCGAATGAGAGGGCGATGGCGTATGTGGAAGATCCCCGTGGAATGAAGTGGTTTCCCTTTGAGGGGAAACCAAGTGGATGGTTGGGGTTGTGGCGACCGCTGGACTAACGGTCTTATGAAGTGGTGTCCGGCTGATAGGGCTTGGTTCACCCTCAGATAATATATCCCTCGGCCTTACGACAGAGACGGTTCGTTCAGAATCCGCCGTCTCTGCCGTTTCACCTACGACTCCCTCCCTTACACTCTCAGCCTCCCTCTCACCATAACCCAGTGATTGTTGTACATCCATCCTTTCTCCCTCGTTCTCACTATCTTGCTGCTCACCTTCGGACTGGTTAGTCTCAGTCGATTCAGACTGAGACTCATCCGGATAATTTTCTCTCATATATTCCCTTACCCGATCTGTACCCCTCGACCTTGTCAGAGTCGATAATGGAATCTTCATTACCTGTACCGTCGGGGCCCCCTTTGGCAAAGTCAGTTTCTGGATAGCGACGGTTGGATAGACATCAGCTTCTGGACGCTCATGAATGTTTTCGTGCTGATCCATGGCGTATTGTATGATGAGCTGAAGGAATCGTTGATAGGGGACATACTTGCGTCCTTTCTTCGTGCTCCTTTCCACGTGGACTCTTCTTAATTCTTCAAAGATGAAAGCCGCATAGTCCACGTGTCGGTCGAAGGCAAAGCCAGTGAACATGGCTAAAACCTGGGCCGATGCTGAGTCATGACCAGAATGTTTGGCTGTTAGGCACTTGTTGAGCACATCGAAGAGAATCCTCCAGTGGGACTGAAGGTTTTTGGTGCGAAAGTCGGATGGTTTGGTAAGGGGTCCGTCATACCCTAGGGTTTGAATTTCAGATAGGGCTTCTGAGACGGATGGGTTTGGATCGAACGAGTCAAGGGAGGGAATATAGTCCTGGATGGGAAGACGAAGAATGTGACGGATGGCTGCGGTTGTGACTTTGACTGGGACGCAGTCAATGGTGGAGGTGAAGTGAGGTTCGGGGTCGGTTAAGAATTGTAGCCTGTTCCAGAATTGTTGTAGGTAAATCTGGGGAACGGCTATGGCTGTGGAAAGGGCATAATATATGGGATGGCGAGTGAGAATGTCGAAGGCAAGGGTTTGGGACTCTTTAGGGAGGATAGAGACGTCGAGTTGCCAGTTATGGGGGATAAAGTCGACAAACTCGTTGCTCGGCAGAATGGCTTCCTCGGGTAACTGAGCATTATTATTTGGAATGGGAGGATGGGGTACGGTGAGAACGATTGCGGGATCCATTATCTTGCAAAGTGCAACAAAGTTAGAATCATAAGACCTGATATGATAATGCATTGATGTGAAGTCTAGATGAGTGTGAAATAGAAATTGTCTGATCTGTTTAACATCGGGTCTTTATTAGCAGAATAAAATTCCACTAAAAAAGTCCAAAGTCAATCGTTAAGAGACCGATGTTAGATAAGACCGTTTCACTCAAACACTGATCCTAACTCTAATCAATGGTGCACTTGGATGGAACTATTTTTGAGATTTTTAATTTATATGAAGATGCAGAAATGGAAAACATGAAAAATGAAAAATTAAAAAAAATGCTAAGTGTTGGATTTCGGATGGTCCGAATTCGGATGAACAGTGTCATCGAATTCGGATACGTCCGAAATTGAATGATGCATGAATGAGGTGGGGGGACCGAATTCGGATGAGGTGAAAAGTGGGGACCGAATACGGATGACGGTCCGAATTGTAATCATGAAATGAATGAAGGTGGTCCGAATTCGGATGTGGTGTGAACATGGTCCGAATTCGGATTTTGACTTGTGAAAATGCATGCAATGGAATGAAAGTGTCCCAATTTCGGATGGTACCTGGAATTCGGATGAGGACCGAATCCGGGTATCATCCGAATTCGGATGCATAGTGGTGAACATACTTAGACAATTTTGAAAATTTTGACCCTGATGTGATGGTCCGAATTCGGATCAACAGTGAACCGAATTCGGATCAACAGTGGTCCGAAATGTGATTTTGTTCTTTGAAAAATTTTGATATTATTCTAAGTCGGACATCCGAATTCGGTTGGTGGTCCGAATTCGGACATCCGAAACTGCATGAGTGCAGTTAATGTTCATGCAAAGTATAAACGTGAACAGTTGGAATCTTATTGAAAATGCATGAAATTACAGATCCTAAACTAAAACAACCTAAGGAACATTTTATCTAACTACAACTAAGAAAAAATAACACATTAAACTACCTAAAAAGAGTAAAAACCGAATTGAAAAACTAGAAAAAATTTGAAAATCAAACAAGTAAAATACTAAGTTAAAGACTGAAATAAATGTAAAGAAGTGTTACCTGGTGATGCAGATGATGAATAATACAAGAAAAATCGAAGAAAACGATGGTGCAAAAGCTTGAAATCGGTAATAATGGAGGATTGTGGGCGGTGGTGTTCGTCGATGAGAGAAAGAAGAAGAAGAAAGCTTGAAGATGAAGTAAAGACTTTGTTGACCGTTTGACCACCCTTTAATATGCCTCCGCGCGGGTCGGGTCCGGGTCAAGCAGGATCCGCGCCCCAAAATGAATGGGCCGCCGGATTTGGACTCAACCCACAACACAAAAAAGATTTTTGCTTTTAGGAAATTAAACACAAAAAGAAATTTTGGTCCAATACAACATAAAATAAAAATATTTTTTGGTATTTTCTTTAATTTTGAAGTTAAAATGAAGTAACTTAAAAATCTTTTTGGTTTTTTTTTGATAATTTTGAAAGTTAAAATCTTTTTGATATTTTCTGACCTATTAAATTAACACTTAAAATTAAATTAAAATTAAGACTATCCTAAAATTAAAAAAAATTTAACTATAAAAGAAATAAAAAGAAACACAGAATTATAAAATTTAAAATCCTAACTCTACTCCCCCTCAAATAAATACCGATCCTTTTTCCTTTTTCTTTTCAGATTTAAATCATGACAACCCTTCTTTAAGCCTTACAAATACCGACAAACCTGGATATTGTTTGCATCCCACTCCATGATGAACAATTCACACAGCAATTTATCAGGATGATTAATTATTAAAAATATACGCAGATAAGGAAAGATTGAGATTCAATCTTGTGACATAATCCTTAAATTTAAATAACAGTTATTTTCTAAAATAAAGGAATTTAAATCATGATAGATTGAAATAGAATTATTTAAGACAATATCTGATATTTAATTGGAAGGTGGATTCAACATACCGATATGAGATACTAAAAACCGAAAACGAGGTTCGTCTAAAGCTTTAGTAAATATATCCGCTAGTTGATATTCCGTGCCAACAAAATACAACTCAATGGTTCCCTTTTCAACGTGATCTTTAATAAAATGATACCTGATATCTATGTGTTTTGTACGAGAGTGCTGCACGGGATTGCAAGAGATGGCAATTGCACTTCGAGAATCACAGTAAATAGGGATATTGGTGAGTGAGAACCCATAATCGCGTAATTGTGTTCTCATCCACAGCACTTGAGAGCAACAGCTTGCAGCTGCTACATACTCAGCCTCAGCTGTGGATGTGGATACACAATTCTGCTTTTTGGAAGACCAACTCACCGGTCTATCGCCTAAGAACTGTATTCCTCCCGATGTGCTTTTTCTGTCCACTCTACAACCTGCAAAATCAGCATCTGAAAACGCGGTAAGATCGAAATCGGTTCCCTTTGGATACCATAGACCAAGTTCGGGTGTACCCTTAAGATAACGAAAAATGCGTTTTACCGCAGTTAGGTGTGATTCTTTTGGGTCGGCCTGAAATCTAGCACAAAGACATGTTGAAAACACTATATCCGGTCTACTGGCAGTCAAGTACAGTAAGGATCCTATCATCCCTCTGTAAGTTGTATTATCGACACTTTTCCCGGAAGGATCGGTGTCTAACTTACAGTTGGAGGCCATGGGAGTTGCGATACTCGTGCAAGAGTCTAACTTATACTTCTTGAGAATGTCAAGAGTATATTTCGACTGGTTCACAAAAATCCCATCCTCAAGTTGTTTGACTTGTAATCCGAGGAAAAAGTTCATTTCCCCCATCATACTCATCTCAAACCGAGACTCCATTAGGGCTGAAAAATCCTTACAAAAATTACTGTCAGTAGATCCAAATATAATATCGTCAACATAAATCTGTACTAGCATTATATGTGGGCCTTCCCTTTTAGTGAACAGAGTTGTGTCCACCACACCTTTATAGAAACCGGCAGAAATAAGGAAATTCGAAAGACTATCATACCATGCTCGAGGTGCTTGTTTTAAACCATAGAGGGCCTTATCTAGCACATAAACATGGTTCAGGTTTATGTGCATCAACAAAGCCTTGTGGTTGTTCAACATACACTTCCTCGTTAAGTTCACCGTTTAGAAAGGCAGTCTTGACGTCCATTTGGTACACTTTGAAGTCTTTGTGTGCCGCATACGCCAAGAAGATTCTGATTGCTTCGATCCGTGCAACTGGAGCGAAGGTCTCGTCATAATCTATCCCTTCTTGTTGTCGGTAGCCTTTGGCAACAAGTCTTGCTTTGTTCCTTATCACAATGCCGTTTTCATCTCGTTTGTTCTTAAAAATCCACTTTGTTCCGATGACTGTACGGTCTTTTGGCTTGGTAACTAACCGCCATACTCTTAGCTGTTCAAACTGGTTGAGTTCCTCTTGCATTGCAACTATCCAATCCGGATCTGTCAGGGCTTCATCCACACGAGCGGGCTCTATCATACTCAAGAATGATGTGTAGAGACATTCATTAGCAGATGCCCTACGAGTTTGGACTCCTGTTGTTACGTCACCAATGATTTGTTCTGTTGGGTGACTGCGGGTCCATTTGATCTCGTGTGGAAGGGGTGCTCGGGATGGAACCTCTGTGGTTAATATGGGAATGGATGAGGATTCATGGTCAATGGTTTCAAATGATGGTACCACAGGTTCTGGTTCAATTTCCGAGTGTTCAGGTGAAGGAAGAATCGTTGGTATTACATGTGAGGGTATTATATGAGTAGATTCAACTGCGGATGTGTCGGTGGATGATGTGGATGGATGAGGATATGTTGATGAAGAGGGAGTGGAGAAACTTTGCGGCGCAGTTGAACTGGAAGGATTACCTACATTATTAACAACATTAGACACACTAGCGTTAGGACCGAAAAATTCAACATAAAAAGGATCAAATAAATTAACCAAATCAGAAGAAGAAAAAGAAATGGGGTTATTCGAAGAGTCTCCAGGCATTTGAGTAATGCGTGGTCCTGATTGATCAACTTCGGGTGCCAGTTCAGCCAACTCATCAAATGTGACGTGCACACTTTCATTGACTGTTCTGGTTCGGGTATTGAATGCGCGATACGCCTTCGAATTGGATGAGTATCCAATGAAGATCGCTTCATCCGCCTTTTCGTTAAATTTCCCGAGGTTGTCTCTGTCATTCAGCACATAGCACCTGCAACCAAATACACGTAAGTACTTGATAAATGGTACTTTATTCAAAAAGAGTTGGTATGGAGTTTTGTTAAAGCGCTTATGAATGATGGAGCGATTCTGTGTATAGCATGCTGTTGATACGGCTTCGACCCACAAGAACGGAGGTAGCTTTGAGTATGTGAGCATTGTACGAGCGGCTTCTACTAGCGTACGGTTACGCCTTTCCACGATCCCATTTTGTTGAGGTGTTCGAGCAGCAGAGTATTGATGCTGAATCCCCTTGGATCGAAGGAAGCCCTCCACTACCGAGTTCTTGAACTCCGTGTCGTTATATGATCTGATTGATTGTACTGACAGCTGCTGTTGGGTCTCGACACTCTTGATAAAATCAATGATTTCTTGAGCTGTCTCGTCCTTGGAACGCAAGAACCTTACCCAGGTATATCGAGAATAATCATCAACGATAACCAACACATATCGTTTTCCATTTATGCTTTGAGTTCTCATTGGTCCGCATAAATCCATATGAAGTAACTCCAAAACTCTTTTTTGTTGATGGTTCGGGCTTTGGTTTGTGAGATGATCGTTTAATTTTTCCTTTCTCACATGCTCCACACAGATGGTCCTTTTCATAGCGTAACTCAGGAAGTCCTTTGACCAATTGCTTCGCAGCCAGCTTGTTGAGGTTATCAAAATTCAAATGGGATAATCTTCGATGCCACAACCAAGAGTCTTTTGAAGAGGCTTTTGATAGTAGACAAATGTTATCCTTCACTACAAGCTTAGATACGTCAATGGTGTAAAGGTTAGATTTTCGGGAACCAGTCAAGATTTCTTTTCCATCCATGTT